>JBCFYV010000100.1:51178814-51204332 GCA_039000515.1 Timema cristinae | reverse complement strand
TTTAATTTCGTTTTACAGTTTCCATTATTATGACACATATGAGTAGAAATATGTCAGATTGTATATTACAGCATCTTTACAATGCTGGAAATGTATAAGGATTAATGAAACAAACAAAAACAGATAATACTTAGAATGTTAAAAAATTCTCTACTTTATTTAAATCCTTCTCAAGTTTGTTATCCTATAAATTAAATTTTATACTTGTTAACTTTAATACTTATTTAAACCTTAAGCATTGTTTCATTAGATTTGCATATCTTAAATTCGTTGTATATCAATACTCAATCATTTCACTTTAACCTATTTGTAGATGTTAACTTTTTAACAAATATTTAATAATTAGAATTCTTAACTTATTTGAAATTGAACATTGTTTTGTTTAACCTAATCTGTTATTTGTAAGTTTTACGATTCTTTTTTAACGTGTTTTCGTGTATTTTAAACTTATCAGAACAATATATATTGTAAATTGATGATGAATTAATTTTTTATCAGTATAGTGTTCATAATTTGACAATATTTTATTACATAAGTTAACCTAATTATACCTTTTAATTTGCAATTTCGATTTATTACATCAATTAACTCAACAAATTTATTAGACAATTATTTCTATATATTTTTGTGCCATATATCTATGTCTTAAATTAAAATGTTGAATATGTTTAAAGATATTATCCCAATTTTTTTTACGTGTATATATATGGTTTATAGCCTAGTACTTCAAACGAAGGCTAAACTGCTCTAGACACGTTTAAAAATAAATATTATCAGTCATTGACTCCTTGTTCTCTTATACGAGTGTATTGAATGTATTGAGTAGAGATCTTCTCTTGTCCAACAATAAACTTGTTATTTCAACTCACATTTTATCCGAATATTTGTTTGCTGTAGTGGTACACACAATGAATTTCATCAAATGATTTTGTCATGGAATAGACGGGTTCCAAGTATGCCAGATTGTAGTTAGTATCTCTAGAAATTTGTAATTCAAGATATTAAAAAGTATAGTTATAATATCAAGAAAAAATTAAATTATAACTAGTAAGAACCTTATAATGTATTTGCTGAATTCACTTAATTATCACTTGAAACATTTTCTGTAGGAAAATTTTATTTTGAATCCGGTTCAGTTATCCTTACAGTAATTTCCACATTTGATCTTTCCGCCGTGGTTAAAATCATTTTCCTGTGAAAGTTTGGATTTTCATTTCACTGTCCCAGTCGTCATCGCGCAGGGACAAGATTTGCTACTGTCCGACCATCAGCTACACTCTAAATAATTATTTTATATTAAGTTATAAGTTTCTAATAAACGATTTGTTAGTCAAATAACTGACCTCTCTCTCGTACAGTTAACTGTTTGTTATAAGTTACATTCACATAAATGTACTGTTTACCAAGTGATTGTCAGTCCATTTGATCACTCGGGCTCGCAAAGGAGGAATTTTGCAACTCTATATGAAGTATTGTAACCATAGCAACAAGATATTTATTCGACTATTTAATAAACTTATTCTATCATTCTTCTAGTGTTTGTATTGAGTCTCCCAGAACTGGATCTCCATATAACTAAACTAATATTTCTTTGAAACACAGTCAGACCTCGGGATTATGTTGTTGACGCCCTGCGCATAGTTAGCTCAGGCATCCCATCATCCCCCCGCCTTCCGCTTCCCTTCCTGTAATTTTTATAAGCTTGTCCAACTATTAGGGGTTATGTTTTACCATTTAAAGATGCACATTGATTAGCTAACATTAAGTTATTTTAGTTATTTATTACTAAACATTATATTTAGGACCAACGTAAATAAAACCAACGTATTTTGTTTGTTTTATAATTCATATTAAGTACTAGTTTCACTAGGGTAGCGGACGACAGAGTCACCACGTTCATGTATGTGTTGAGCGAGCCGAAGTCTCATAAATACCTTGGTAGGAGATGCACCAATTCTCATTTTAAGTTGTTTTCATGGAGACTATTGTGGTACAAATTATGAGACTAGGGTATTCTTGTATTGGCGTATAAGTCTCATAATTGGTGCCTGTTGTGGTACAACCGGAACTTGCGAAGCAGTTCATTTGTCTACTTAGAATTATCGGGACCTGGGTCGTATATTTCTTATCAGGGGATTCAAACCAGGGACGATATTAAGATATGCGTGTAATATAAGCCCACGTACCCTCCAGCCGATTTCAATAATATATAAAAACAAAGCCTTGATTTTATTCAGATATAACTTTTGCTAGATCGTAATAATAATAGATGTAAGACTGATGTAGGGAGCTGTTTACAATTTAAATGCATTTATTGCTTGTTCGAGAAGGTTTATATCAGGAATATAATTATTAACTTGAATGCAGGTTCCTCATCGCATTAAATCCAACGCCCGAAGCATTTGACTTTGGCCAAGGAGGACTTCTCTGAATAGAATAAGAATTACACAAGACTACTTAGATAACCTTCAAATAGTTTATCACGTGCTTACACACATGATCCCATTAATTAGATGGAATTATTTCTACTGGAGTCGAGAGCTGATAGAGGAGATGTTAAACTATGGAGGCCATAAATGTGTCAGATGACACCGTAATTGAGAAGTTTGAACAACAAAGGTTCAATTTTATTGTTTTACATGCTATAGAGACCAGAGAAAACAATTATTTGCCAAGAGAATAACATTTCATTTAACAAACATGTCATATTCAATAATTAATTGCTAATGATTTTTTAAAAATAAGTGACTTGTTAGTAATAATTATAAATATATATATTCTCATTAAATAAATTAGCACTGTAAAAAGGGGAATTCAGGGATGACTTTATATGCTTTATGTAATATTAAAATTGTAAAAATATTATTGTAAATAAATGTATTATAGTAGTGGTTTCCAACCTTACGCGCAGCTGTACCACAATTTTTATCCCTGGCACCGTCACGACAGCTTTATTGCCTACAGTCGTTTGAAAGCTAGTTATTAATTATTGTTTCATTATATCCACGGCTATCCAAATTTTATTGCAGTTTTTAGGTCAGTATATTGTATAATAAATGTACCCTTATTTGCTTTGTGGACGATGTAAAACAACCCCGCCACCAAGAAAACCAAACAAGTGTAACTTTAAGCACACATGTCCACAAATAGTTGTTTAATTTACTATAAATTGCTAATATTATGACTATACTAATGTGATTAAGATGTCGCAAAAGAGAATCATCCAACCCAGGGAGTATTTAGGACGTCATGATTTCAACGCAACTCAGCCAATAGGCTGCTTATGACACCTAAGGAATTGTAACCAAGAAAAGCACAAGCAGTTTTATCATTTTCATTGCTTTTCTAATAAATTAATAAAGTAGATTGCTTCAATAAGCCCAGTGACTACACCCGAAAAACACCATGACCCCAAATAGGGTCGTGACCCCTTGGTTTGGAAACTACTGCCATTTGAGTTCGGAGGGTAGTAAGGCACCAGCCTTATCAGTAAGTCTACGACATCTGACAGAATCCGTGTTTGTTTCCTATAGGGTAATATTTTGAAAAACTAGTCAGTATATTAAGGCCTGTAAACGAAGAGAATAGGTATTTTTTTAACTTGGCAAACAACTTAAAATAAAGCATTGTAATATTACCACCATTGTTTGATTGAGTAAACTCACCCCCTGGCCATTCGAAACAATCTCAGACCCACAATGCATGGGGTCATCTATAAACCACGTAACGCTGTTGAGAAGGGTATAGGGGTGAGTTCTAATATTTACGTGGTTTATCTTAGCACAGTCAGTAGAGTGTCTGTCTCCTGAAATAAGGGACCCAGTTTTGATTCATGGAATGGCCAAAACGATTATCATTGTTGAAATGTGGGTTTCACCTTTCACAGTGATGAATTAACGGCCGGGGGCTGGATGTTGTGTTTGTTCTAGATTTAAGTTGGTTTATAAGTCATGTGCAGATATAATCAGTTGATCGAATACTGGTCGGGAGAAGTGGAGGTTTTTTTTCCTAAATAGTTTTCCACTCTCCGTCCACACAAATGCGAGTTTACTTCCTCTAAATTTCAACCTCCCCAATTCTTAATCCATTAGCGTAATTAGTAATTAAGCGTATAAACCAAACGGGTAGTAAGACGCGGGAATAAACTTTTAAAAATTCCACAACACGTATGGCCGGATAACTGCAACCCGTGTGTGTGTGTGTGTGTGTGTGTTTGTATGTATAGAGTGGAACTTTTGAGTATTAAATAAAATATTAATAGTATCCTAATAAAGACATATTTTATTTTTTACAATGATTAAATATGTTTTTAAGGATTGATCAACAATATAATCGTTGTTGTTTAATCACTCTGATATTTAATTAATGTCTTTCGAAAATATTAAGAGAAAAAGAAATAACGAAGGGATAGTATTTTTCCACACAATGATTAAGCAGGGAAGTCTCCCTTTTATTTTCATTATCTATTTTATTAATATTTTACAGTTATTTTGACACCGTATTATTCTTATGTGTCGTCACACAGATGGTTATCATTTATTTTCTATTTTATACAGAGTAAACTGTGGGGTGCAAATATTAAGTCTCACCTAGGACGCATGAAACCCTTCATCTCCCAAGAAGACCAGATCAAACAAAGGGAGTGAGAGGTTCCAACAGTCGGGGGTGGTGCGTGCAGTTATTTCTGATGACGACGGTAGATGGGGTGAAAGCCCCAAAAGATTATTGTTACTGTTAAATAATTGAAGGGTACAGGGAAAACGGGGGGTTGTTCAAATTGAACTTTATTTGAATTCGTGCGGCCATCTGTTAGACAATCAAGAGACATTTCTAATGCACTTTTTATTATGACTATAAGAAAAGAATCTGTCATATTTTATTTTATTTGAGAAGGTATTTGTTGGGTCCTTAAGGAGTTGTCCTGAAATATGTGTGTTATATCACTTTCAAACGATAACATTTTTTTAAAATTTACACAACATTTATTATGCACTCGTCAATACAAAAAAAAATCTGATGCAATCAAGAGAAAACACTTTACATACGTATTCACGAGGTCAACTACAATTATGTTTTTATACTTGGATGATTATTATAAGTTTAAATACAGAATTGATAAACCAGTTTTTCAAATTCAAGGTATATAAAAGCGAGTAAATAGGGGGAAAATCTTCATTGTAGTCTAGTAGAGTTTAAATAAAGTTTGTGCTCTATATAGAGTCAATGAAAAAGGTGAATTTTAATTTAAACTTAAACACTTTTTAAATATTAGCATTTACAATGTCAATTGTGAAATTGAATACGGTGGTATTGATCTTAATCGCTATATGGGTTGCCCCTGTTGCCCCAACCTCCCTACTTGCCAATAGTGACATTGACAAGCATTGGGAAGTTTTGGCTGATTTGATATGCGAGTTACAGGTTGTTTTCACAGACCCTTATCCTCGTTGCATGAACTTAATATTAAATGACTTGGTACCTATGATTTAATTGTACAAAGTACACGGTTTGAGTTGGTTTGTAGCCCGACACAAGATATCCACCTTGGCAGAAGCGCCAAGCTAGGTCACCTGTGAAAGGGCTGTATTGCTTTGTGAGTTACAGGCAGCATTCGCTAGCCCTTATCCTCATGGAATGAGGGTGAAAAATATGAATTTGTGAAAATATATCTAGTGAAAGATGGGTTGATTGATTGTGAGTTTGTGATGATTATCTGAAAAGGAAACGCATGTTTGATTAGTCAAAATATACACTTGATGAAGGATGAAAATTGAATGTGAAGGTGTGGATGATATTGCTCCTTCCTCTTATCCCTCTCTACTCCAGCCTTGGGCGTTTGTATGGTCTTTGGTCGTGAGGATTGTAGTTACCAAGTGCACGTATCAATGGATTTTTGTGTGCTAAACTTTGTGTGTAGAATTTTTCCCTTCTTTCTTTGAATAACACATCGAGTGGTTTGCTCTTGGCTATATCATGGAGGTGGTCTATTCTTGTTCTAATGTCTGTTCCGGTTATGAGCCTTAGTATCTTGTTCTGCACTGTTTGTAGCTTCTTGATGTGTGTTTTGGCTGCGTATCCCCAACCTACGCAGCCGTAGAGGATGATGGGCTGGATAATACATTTGTAAATGGTTATCTTGGATTGCTGACTCAGTTGACGCCCTTTGAAGAGAGGATAAAGCTGTATGAAAAGCGCGGTTGCAGTTTTCTTTGTTCTGTCAATATGTTTCGCCCAGGTGAGCTTCCTATCTATGGTTATTCCAAGATATTTTGCCTCGTTTTCGAATGGTATGTCCTCTTGAAAAATAGTGAAGTTCTCTGGTGGTAATTGTCTCCTTTTAGCCACTACCATAGCTGTGGACTTTGCAGTGTTGACTTTCACTCGCCATTTTGTGAGCCAGGTCTCTAGTGTTGTTAGGTATCGTTGTAGTGCTAGTGTCGCGTAGTATATATTCCGGTCTCTTGTATAAATTAGTGTATCGTCCGCGAATAATCTCACTGTCATTTTAGGGTGTGTTGGTATATCAGAAACATAAAGATTGAAAAGGTAGGGAGCCAAGACCGACCCTTGTGGTACCCCTGATTTTACTTTCACCCTCTCGGAAAGTGAGCCCCAATAGCGACCTGAAACTCTCTGTCTTCCAAGAAGCTTTTAATGAGTATTATGTCTCTTGGTGGGAAGTCGTATTGTATCAGTTTGTATAGTAGGCCATAGTGCCACACCTTGTCAAAGGCCTTCTCGACGTCCAAGAATATGGCGAGCATGTATTCGCGTTTATTGAAGCTATCGGTGGCATCCTCTATGAAGTTCAGTACAGGATGGATTGTGGAGTGAAGTTTCTTGAAGCCAAACTGTAGATCGGGGATTATTTCGTTCATCTCTGTGTGTTGTTGCAGTCTATTTAGTATCAGGGATTCATAAAGTTTGCTGGTTGTATTGAGCAGGCTGAGTGGCCGTCTGTTCTGTGGGAAGATGCTATTTTTGCCTGGTTTCGGGATGCTGATGACTTTGGCCCTTTTCCAAAATTTTGGGAAGTAGTGTAATTTAAGGGTCGTGTTGAATATTTGGGTAAGCAGTGCTGTTGCATTGTGAGGTAGGTTTTTTAGCTCTTCATTCTTGATGCCGTCTATACCCGGTGCCTTATTTGACCGAAGGTCTTTGATAGCTTGTTGAAGTTCCTCTACTGTGATAGGGGCTGGTATGTCGGCTATTTGTCTGTCAAAGTAGGCGTTTACTCCCCTGATAATGTCTCTGTTTAAGTCTTCTTCCTGCACTGGATTGGGTCTGAATTGTTGTTCTAGTGTTGCCGCTATCGCGTTAGCCTTGTCGATGTTAGTATAGGCCATTCCTTGCTGCCCATGTATGGCTGGAGTTCCCGCTCTTCTCGCAGTTCCTTTTAAAATTTTTGTCAAAGTCCACGGTTTCTGTTGGTTGGCTGTAGTGTCTATGACAAAGTCGTTCCATCTGGTTCTTCTAATGTTGTTGACCGTCCTTCTAACCTGCGCCTTTAGTCTGTTGTACCTAGTTCTTTCTTGTGGAGTTCGTAGCCTTTGCCAATCCCTACGTGCTTCTCTTTTTTGCGCTATCAGGATGTTGAGGTTGGGCTGGTCAATCCTTACGTTTTGCTGTTTTCGGGAGGTCACTGTGTTTTGTTTGTAAGCTTCTTGTATTGTATTTGTTAGTATGTCAATGGCGGCGTCAACGTCCTCTTCTGTTTCTATTTCTAGGTTTCCTGGTACGTTTTCCTGAAGTTCTTCTTTGAACTTCTTCCAGTCTGTTGTCTTAGTACTCGGCCTGTGCCAGTTGGCCAGATGTTCAGTGTCGATGTCCCATTCGCAGAGTACCGGGTTATGGTCGGAATCGAGTTCTTGTAATACCGTTAAGGTTTCCGATGTTATTTTTAAGTTAGTTAGTAATAAGTCCAGGACGTCTGGTCTATGAAGGTGATTGCCAGGATAAAATGTCGGTGATTCTGGAGCTATTATGTTGTAGTCTGCCTCTGTTGCGTGCTCTTCTAGTATTCGCCCATTTCTATTTGTCAGCCTGCTATTCCATAGTGTATTTTTGCTGTTGAGATCCCCCCCTATTAGGAAGTTGTTATCAGCAGTGATGATATCCAGGTCGGTTTTGAGTAACATCTTGGTTGGAGGGTTGTAGGTGGCCACAAAGTTTATGTGTCCGTTTTTGGTGTTGACAGTCACTGATGTGGCCTCCAGGTTTTCCGAGTCTTCGACGTTGTTTCTATAGTGTGGTAGGTAGCTCTTTATAAAAACTGCTGTACCACCCCCTCTCTGTTGTACTCTGTCTGTCCTGTATATATCATATCCTGTTATGTTAAGTCGTTTGTCTGGTTTCAGGTGGGTTTCGCATACAAGTGCCAGGTCTATTCCATATGTTTGCATCAGGTCTTCAAATTCTTGTGTCTGTTGTAGGATTCCATTAGCATTCCATATAAGGATTCGGAGTTGATTTTGATCTATTACTTGTGTTTTATTCGTCATTGGCACCAAAGTAAAAGTCAGTTGCTGCTTCAAGTATTATCATCAGTTTTGTCATTTTATCCTCTGCCTGTTTAATTCTTGATAGAAAAGTTTTAAGATGTTTGAGCAAACCACATATATTCATCTCTTTAAAGATTGTCAATATCTCTTTAAAGTCAAAAGGGGTCGTTTGTTCTTCTTCCTTCTGTTGTTGTGGGTCGTTCCGTGTGTTAAGTAGGGTGTTCGAGTGTGCGGAATATTGCGCGTGGGACTATGCAGGTTGGCATTTTTCTTTTCGCGCGAGCCAAGGAGATTTACTTGTCTAGGCGCCGGCAGAAGACTGGCGCTATTTGTGCGCCGGTTTGTTGAGGTGTGGCAAGTACTGTCCGCGCGAGGTCAGAAGTCATGTCGAGTCTCTTGGTTGGACCTTGGATAAAACTTGTGTCGGAACATAATGCTGGCTAGAGTGCGACCTTATTTATTGTAGAGTGATGATATTACGGTTTTATTTATATTTCATGTCTCATTCGTCCTCGAGCAGCGACAAGATCCGCTACTGTGCGAATTATCAGCTACGCTCTAGGTAATTATGTTATATCAAGTTATAAGGTTCTAATAAACGATTATTGGTCAAATAACTTAGCTCTCTCTCTCTCGTACAGTTAACTGTTTGTTATAAGTTACGTTCACATAAATGTACTGTTTACCAGGTGATTGAACTGTAACGATTTAAGTTAAAGTAAGTAAAAAAGTTTGGTTATTTTTGTTAAGATTTTATCAAGTTCCTGAATATATTTTCTTTTTATACATGTTTTTTTTTTCCTTTTACACAATTTTAAAACAAAGGCTAGAAATTTTCTAGAACACCAATACCACTAATTTTAGCCACGAGCCGCCACTGGTAGTCGATAATGTTGTGTGAGAAGTGAACAGGAATAAAGTACATCTACAGTAGGAGTGGTGGTAGCTGATAGCTACAGCAAATATTGGTTTAAATGGTCCAACCTCTTATCTAAGTGGGTAACGTGATTGCCTGCTGGGCTAAGTGTATCGCGAACAATTCCCGTCATGGCCGGAATATTATCATTGATGAAAATATGGGTTATCTTTTCAAATTGATAAATTAATGGCTGTGGACTGGATGTAGTGCCTATCTAAGTCTTAAGTAAAATTATAAGGCTTATGAATCTACGATAGGCCTAGAAAGTTTGTACTGGAATATATATAGTTTGAATAAAAAACTGACACAGGCCACAGTCGGAAAAAAGCAATTAATAATGATTGGTTAAAATTCACTTAAAATAATTAAGAATGAATAAGATGATTTCACGTGAAAGCTTGACTGACAATAAAAGAGGCACTTCTTTTAATAACACTCAAAATTAGGTTTAAAACTTGAGTCAAAATGATTTCCATGATTGAACCAGAATATTAATTTTTTACCATTCATATTTAGTGTGTAATATTTGTAATAAATCTGAACTAATTCCTAACAACAGAGTTAAGTGGTTCAAGGATGAATCCCCACGGCCCCTTTCTCAATACAGGTAAATTCCTGCGCTTAGATTTTGTCAAGCGATTTTTATTTGCATATTCATATCTGACGCTTCTTTCAAACAATAAGATTTTTTAAATGTATACACCACTTATTATGCACTCGCCAATACAAAAAAAAAATACGACATAGACATTGTAAGTAAACTTTACATACATGTTCTCGAGGTCAACTACATTTCTTGGGTGATTATTTTACGTTTAAGCACAGACTTAGTAAACCAGTTTTAAGAAATCAAGGTGTATGAAAGCGAATAAATAGGGGGGCAATATTCATTGTACGCTAGTAAAGTTTAAATAAAGTTTGTGCTCTATATAGAGACACTGTAAAAGGTGAATTTTAGTTTAAACTTAAAACCATTTTTAAATATTAGCATTTACAATGTCAATTGTGAAGTTGAATACGGTGGTATGGATCTTAATCGCTATATTTATCGGTGTTGGCTATTTATTAAAACTGTGGTGGCAGCGCAGACATATCAGGAAACTGGCGAGTAAGATACCAGGACCTAAAGCATATCCACTAATAGGAAATATCCTGGATATCTTGGCCTGGACTCAAGAAGAATCATTTAAGAAATACGTAAGTCTCACAAGAACATATTTTCCGACAGGTCGATTTTGGGCTGGATCGTATTTAATAATATTTGTTTCAGACCCATGTGATCTAGAAAATTAATGAACAGTGAAAAATGTTTAGGAAGGGAAAGATGTGAGAATATTGTTAATAAATATCCAGTGGGTGATGGTTTGATAATGATTGGAGGGGACCAATGGAGAGTTCACAGGAAGTTTATTCTCTCTTCGTTCCAATATTGTCATTTTCAATATTTTATTAAGGTATTTAATAAAAACAGTAAAATCTTAGCAAATCGTTTGATAGGAACGTGTAATAATACAGACACTATTGATATATATCATTATTTTACCAAATTTGCTTTTGATAGTATATGTGAAACCGTTTTAGGTTTTGAAATGAAAGCTCAAGAAAAAACAAGTGAAAAATATATCAATTCTACTGATACTGTCAATGGCATTTTCACACAAATGTTCTTAAAACCTTGGCTGCTTATTTCAATTATAATTCGTCTAACATCGTACCACAAAATAATGACGGAGTGTACAAATTACGTGAATTCATTTAGTAACGAGATCTTTATAAAGAAGACGAAGAAGTCCCGTGAGAAAATCAATCAACAAGTATCAACAAGAGTGACCTCAGATAGCTCACCCAATAAAGATAGACCTTCACTAATAGATTCCATGATTCACATGATAGAACATAATGAATGTGTTTTAACAAAGAAAGAAATCATTGGAGAAATAAACTGGACCATCATTGCAGGAATGGAAACTACTGCAACCAGCCTTAGCTTCACGATGATGCTACTAGGATTCCACCAGTATGTTCAGAGGAAAGTACAAGAAGAACTTGACGCTGTTTTCGGAAATGACGTGGAGCGTTCAGTATCAATGGAGGATATAAACCGCCTTAAATACACCGAACAAGTTATAAAAGAATCGCTTCGTCTCTATCCGGTGGTGCAATTCGTACCAAGAAATACAACTGAAGATATCAAAATAACAAACTACACTATACCTAAAGGCTGTGACATATTATTTAATATTTATTCTCTACATCGCAACCCTAAGATCTACCCGAACCCAGATGAGTTCGACCCGGAAAACTTCTCACCGGAGCGCTCCAAAGGTCGACATCCGTACAGTTTTCTTCCGTTTTCCGGCGGTTTGAGAAAATGTGTTGGCTACAAGTACGCCATGTTCCAGATGAAGATAGTTCTTGCGACGGTTCTGAGACATTTCACCATTCATCCGGGGTGCGAAAAAAAAGAAATGGATCGATGGACTTTTGGTCTAACTCTAAAATTAGTGAATGGCTATAACATCAGAGTTGTTCCTAGAGGTTGAATTATATTAAATTGCTTATTTACATTCCAAATTTTTACTTCACGAATGGGGGAGCAGGCAAAGTGATAGACAACAAAGTGGTCGACACGAGAGGACAAATCTGAAAAAGACCAACTGATAGACACGCAGAAACGACATGGATCAAGTGATCGACACAAGCTGGACCATGTGATAGACAAGCTCCCATATAAGAGGACAAAGTGATAGAGAGCCAAGTGGCCGACACGAGAGGACCAACTGCTCGACAAACATTGATATGAATCCAGTTAAGAGTGGCTCAAGTGACAGACAAGTTATTTCAAAACTAACAAAGTGATAAACATGGGCGTAGAAAGTTGTATGTTAGGATAGTCTGGACCCTCCTAGAAATTGCCGCCCTCCCGACACTCTAGATTTAACTAGCCCAAAAAGGGTGAGGTCCACTTTTACGTGTTTAAACTTAAAACCATCATGTTTTTAATTTTAATAATTTACTTACACGTTGCACTCTTCAAAATGTATTTTCTAACACTAGTTTAGTTATCATTTCGAATAAATAATAGGTTTTGATATATACAATATGGTATCTGAAAATAAAGAATGTTTCTCTGAATGAAACGAGTTATCGGATCTGAGGAAAGGAGACAAACGTTTTGTTATAAATGGTAAAATCATATTTTAAGAACTAACAAGATGAAATAAAATCTTATATAATGAGCAACTGCCAGAAATTAAGTTGATAGCTTATGATCAGGGTTCGATTCCACCAGGTACAGTGAGGGTGATTTTTCTTAAAAGATTTTACACTCTACCACCACGCAAATTCAGGTGCACTATATATAAATTTAATCTTCCTCATTCTCAACTAATTAACGTAATTAGTAAATAAGCGTATAACCCAAACAGGTGGTAAGACACAGTGTTACAAAAAAAATCTAATTGCACTAATGGATTAAAGAAGAAATGTTGTTATTATAAGATATGTACTCTCATTTGCATGTAGGGAGAATGTAAACCATTAATGAAATATCACCCTACATACACCCGGCTGGATTTGAAGCCTGATATCCCCGTCATTGACAGTCCGGTCTATTTTGAGAATGACGCCTTAGACCATCAACCATCGAAGCTAAGAACATTTTGTTGATGTTGCGTTAGCACCAGGTTTATTAATGGGTTAGAATAAGGAGCTAAGTTAAGATGAAATAATCCCGCATTATAGTAAAAGTTAGATGAAAAATCACAAGGGTGGTAACTATCAGCCCAAACCACTCAATCGGAATGATTACTCTTATTCAAGCTACTCTAAAACCTTATTAGACCGTGTGACAAACAGCGTTATTTAGGAGGTCAATCAATACCTACACCTAGCATAGTGTTATTTAGGAGGTCAAACAATGCTTACACCTAGCATACAGTGTTATTTAAGAGGTCAAACAATACCTACACCTAGCATAGTTTTATTTAGGAGGTAAAACAATACCTACACCTAGCATAGTGTTATTTAGGAGGTCAGACAATACTTAGACCTAGCAAACAGTGTTATTTAGGAGGTAAAACAATACCTACACCTAGCATAGTGTTATTTAGGAGGTCAGACAATACTTAGACCTAGCAAACAGTGTTATTTAGGAGGTAAAACATTACTTACACCTAGCATAGTGTTATTTAGGAGGTCAGAAATACTTAGACCTATCAAACAGTGTTATTTAGGAGGTAAAACAATACTTACACCTAGCATAGTGTTATTTAGGAAGTCAGACAATACTTAGACCTAGCAAACAGTGTTATTTAGGAGGTAAACAATACTTACACCTAGCATAGTGTTATTTAGGAGGTCAGAAATACTTAGACCTATCAAACAGTGTTATTTAGGAGGTAAAACAATACTTACACCTAGCAAACAGTGTTATTTAGGAGGTCAAACAATACTTACACCTAGCATAAAGTGTTATTTAGAAGGTCAAACAATACTTACGCCTAGCAAACAGTGGTATTTAGGAGGTCAAACAATACTTACACATAGCATAAGGTGTTATTTAAGAGGTCAAACAATACTTACACCTAGCATAAGGTGTTATTTTAGAAGGTCAAACAATACTTACACCTAGCATAAGGTGTTATTTAAGAGGTCAAACAATACTTACACCTAGCATAAAGTGTTATTTAGGAGTTCAAACAATACTTACACCTAGCATAGTGATATTTAGGAGATCAAACAATACTTACACCTAGCATAAGGTGTTATTTAGGAGGTCAAACAATACTTACACCTAGCATACAGTGTTATTTAGGCAAACAATACCTACATATACATTTTAAGCAAAATCTTTAGATCCGTTAGAAAACAATTCCATTCATGTTATTCTTTTATAAGGTTATCATTATTTCGAATTATTTTCACCTACATTCTTACTTTAGCAAACCCTACAAAAATATGTCAAGTAGTGTATGGGTAAGCTGACGGGTTGGGAGGGAAAAATTATATGAGTGTAAACAAAGACAAGCGTGTATTGAATTAACTGTTCTGTCACTTAGCCCACTCTTAACTGGATGATATCAAAGTTTGTCGAGCAGTTGGTCCTCTCGTGACGACCGCTTGGTTGTCTATCACTTTGTACTCCTATACTTGAGCTTGTCTAGCAGTTGGTCCAAGTCGTGTCGGCCACTTGACCCACCCAGCCTTCCAAATATTTTTTTATAGCTGGTCGAGCAGTTTGTTGTCTAGCAGTTTGTATGGTGCCCACGAATGGTTTAATCCTTCGAAATACCATGCCCCATTTCAAAAGGATTTAAACTAAATACAACTCCACACTATCCTATTAACAAAAGATTTTTGAGTTATTCAACTATGCGATTTTAGTAAGTGAATTTTTGTTTGAGCGTTTAGTAATAATTTGTTCAAAGACTTTTCAAATTGTGTGTCATTATTAGCTTTTTACTTATCTACTTATAAATATACCTATAATTAGTTTGGTTAAATTTTCGTATCTCTTTCTATATAATAAAGTCAATTTAATTAATTTGTCTAAATCTGATATTATAAAGATAAGATAGTAAGGTATTTCTACACTGTTTATCTCGTAGATTTCATTTATTCAATTGTAATTTAGAGGTGTAGTTTACAATTTTGCAAATGGCTTATGTCACTACTATTGCCATATGGGAATTAATATTTACGTAAAACATGTTTATGAAAAACCATTACTCAGGATTATATATGGTCTGGTAGTAGTGACACCAGGAATATGAGTTTACACTCACAGGACTGTGCACTGGCTGTGCGCCTGTCGTGTCGTGATGTTAACCTGTGGTTACTTTGGAACTGATGGTAAGTCCAATTTTTATAGGAAGAACAGTAGAATTTACCAACATTTATTAGAAGTTACTGATATTTTACATTATAGAAATGTGTTTTATTTGATTGATTTATTATATATATATATAATATTGAAAATTTAAAATAGACTATTAAAAATGCCTCCTTTTGGATTACTTAAAGATTTGTCTTTACATTATTAATTATACGAAAATTAATATAATACAAATTTAATTTTTTCACCTACGCTATATTGACAACATTAACTACAATAGTGCAGAAAGCTATATATTAAAAATGTATTATATTTCCACGTTTATATTATTGGAGCCGATCATTACAAACCATAAACAAATTATTATTTTTTAAGCTTTAAAAAAAAAGTCAAATAAAATATTTGTTTCAAATGAAAGTTATTTATTTTGTATACTTCAGCAAGTGTACACTATTAGCGTTGGGTATTGACGTCATCAAAATAAACAATTCTCTTTACCAAATCGCCATATTTAATTATTAATTACGGTAACCTTTTCAAAAGCTCCATTTGGTTCTTTAATTTAAATAAAAAAGATATTTAAATTACCAAAAAGTTATAAAATGGTTATTTTTATAACCAATATTTAATTTAAAATAGTCTAAAATACTAGATTAATTTTACATAAGCTTAAAGAGTAAAATAAGTTATACCGGGTGCTCAGACAAAGATTTGTTGCACCCCTCGACTCAGGTAGAACTTAAAATATCCAATGATAACAGCGCTTCCAAGTGAGAATTCTTTAAAACAACTCACTTTCAAAATGTTTCCCATCAGAAAGACAAACTGATAGAGTGAGAGCGCTTCTACAGTGTTTAAAAGTAAGTGACACACAGACTTGAAAATGCACCTGTAAATGAATTATTAAATATTTAGTGACCAGCTTCTGCACTCACAATTCTTTAAGATTCACCTTTTCTTTAGAATGGACTGCAGTCATTTAGATACAAGAAATCTATTAACTTAATTTAATTAATAAAAATCAACATGACATGTTTAGGATGTGTCCATACATATCTAACTAAACTCTAAATAACTTAATTAATCTGTTTGAATGTGTAACAAGAAAAAATGGTCAGGGAGAGTATTTCGACTTTGATACACAATTTTCCCTTTTTAATAATATAATGACCATAATGCAACTTATTAAAAGAAATGCAATGCTTTAGCTGTTATTAAATGGTATAAAGTTTAATCAATGCGGAATTAAGAGTTATAGGAGACCAATTAAATAGTAAGGAGATACTCTTTTGACTGATATACAAAATCCGCTCAAAAACAGTTTTGTTTTTAAATATAACCATCCCTTCTAAAGTGTTGAAGGGCAGATCCAGTACTTCCGATGGTGGAAGGGGGGGGGGGGGGAAGCCTGGGCCCTCTCGGGACCAGGTGGAGGATAATTTAACAACATTACCAATTAGAAGGTAAAAAGATGAACTAACTGAAATCTGGTTGTTGAGCTATTATGTGATAGTATAACTAGTACTTCGCTGCGGTGGTCATGTGCTTTAAATTAGGTGAGCGTTTTCTTTCTTCCACAGATATACAGTAATTGATTTTGTTTTTAATTATTATTATTTATACTAAATAATTTTTTTCATGATGAGATTGCGCACTCCTTTCTGGATCCGATCCTGAAAGTGTTCTTAAATTAAATATATTATGAATATGTATACTAACATTATTTATAATACTATTTTGTGAGAGTAAGAGAGACAAGAAAGTTGATGGGGTGGCCAATAATTTTTGTTTAACGACCGCCACTACCTTTTTAAAGTTAAGATATTATTTTGAGAAATATTGATGTAATTTATAAAAAAAAATTTAGATCCAAAAATTTATAAATACCTAAAGTTACCGTCTTATAAACAATAGTCATCTTACTGGGTAACTTATTGAAATAGCCCATAAAGTTACTTCTCTGTCACGTCAAGGTTGGATTAAATTTATTTTAAAAAATTCTTTAAAAGTTATATTCCATGAACATATTTGTATTTATAACACAATTGTAGTAGTTAAATAAATATTAACATTTTTTTGGGCTGTCAACATTGAAAAAACGTAACTCTATTTTTATGTTTGGATTGGAATTGACACTTTAAATCAAACGTGACATTTAGCTTCACTTTTGAATGTATTAAAATAGTTTTAGTAAATGTTGCAACTGTCTTATAATGAATGCCCTTCATAAAGTTTATTTTAGATGTATCTAGATATTTAGACACTAGAAAGTAAACTTAAGCCTGTTGCTATACACGACCCAACCATTATTATTGAGACCAGAGGTTGTATTTGCGCAGAAAAAATGTATTCATCATATTGTTTTATCAGTCATAAGTTATATCTTGATTAGATATAAACATTTGAAATTTAAAATAATGTTTGTTTTGTTTAAAAAGGCTTATTTAAAATACATCAGGTATATATTATTTATCATATAATTGTATTTCTCTTTTATATAAGTGATATAACTTATTATATCCAAGTACATTGGGCTGGGTGAGAGGGTGTTGGGGTGTCACCCCTCCAAGGATGGTTTAAAGCTTGGAAGCTGTGAATTTTGTGAGATTTGAGGTCTTGAGTTGTAAAATTCTAGGATTACTCTCTACCCCATTAATTTATATTATGGAAGTCCTTAACCACAAACTTTAAGAGACAAATTTAAAATTTCCCAACTGTGTATCCCTACTCTAAAAAAAAACCAACTTCTAAAATCATCAAACATTGAAAGAGATTTCTTATCTAGTAGATTTTAGAAATCTTAGTTAATCAAGTAGTCTAGTAGTGCCGTTATCAGTAGTCAGTGACAACGGCCGGTGAGTGTATACCTAATGCGGTATGGAAACGAATCATAAGGTAACATGAGCTGCCCATTTGGGAAATTTAACTCAGCAAGCAATGTTTTGTTTATGGTTTAGGGTTTTTATTGTGACGTTCGTGAATTCTAGACTGTCAAAGTTTTATGACTCAAATTATCATGTTGTACAGACAATGCCTTAATTAAGGCTTTATTAAATATTTAAGGAAAAAATTCAGGTAATGTTACGCAACATTTTCTTATTGAGAACTCTGACTAAGATAAAATGAAGACATTGAGGTTAGTGTTAATCTTTGAGTTCTTAAATACACACTAATTTTTCTAGCAAGGATCCATACTGATTTGAATAGATCTTAAGGATCTTAATTCAATGTTTATTAAAATAGGCTTTCTTGAAAACAATTTAATCTCAAAGCAACAATTAAGAAAGAAGGATAACTCAGAGTTATGTTACATTGTTACAGCTCTTATAATTTTTCTTTTGGTTAATAAGACTACACTAAACAAAAACATAGTTTATTATTCACCCTATAACTTTTTAAATTTGTTACCTGGTGTTCGATTTGCATGAAATTCTGTATAACAATATTTAGAATTCTGGTTTTGAATTTGTCATCAGTTATTGCATAAAATGTCAGGGGAAGCCCCTTCACCCTCACACAATAAATTACATTATGTTTTGAATAGTTTATTGACGTACCAGTATTAACATTTTAGGGCAACTTCCATGAGGTTATGAAGCAGGACATTGGTAGACCGGTATCAAAATACTGTAGGAATATTGATACATTAAATTTTTTATTGTTTTATTTTACAGCTGAATTAAAAAATAAATAAACATGGCCAAATTACTAATTTCTTGATAAAGTGACGAGCCAGTTATACATTTTATCAAGATTACTAGTTAAATATTGCGTCCAAGTGTGTTAAAAAAACAATCAGTGGTTTCCAATCTGGGGGTCGTGGCGTGTTTTGAGTGGTTCACAATATTGAGTATTTAGCTCTATATTTACGTTTTCAAGGATTTTAAAGTTTATAGGAAGATGCGAAATTCTAATAGAAATATAAGTTTTTAAAGTGCTAGAAACTACCAAGTTACTGCTTAGGTTCATTCTGGCTAATCCATTAAGATACCTTCTTGCTGACTTGGTTTGTTGTGGCAGCCTTGTAATGCTGCTATATTAGATAATATAATATGATAATATATTAATTTGAAGTAAAAGATCATGTGTGTTATTTATTTACACCTACTGTAGGATAAGATTACATGGTCCACAGGTATAGCAACTAAAATAAACAGAAAAGTACTTTTTATTTTATTTTACAGTAAAACTAAAACAGACAAACAGACGTCAGTAATTTGCCTACAAATTTTCAACTTTTAGGGATAAGTGACATTTGTAATTTATGACTTAAATCAGTATTGAGATTTATGTTATTTGTATATGTACTGAATATCCAACTTT
The DNA here is from genome assembly GCA_039000515.1 of Timema cristinae. Lineage (NCBI taxonomy): Eukaryota > Metazoa > Arthropoda > Insecta > Phasmatodea > Timematidae > Timema > Timema cristinae. The sequence goes on along the minus strand of JBCFYV010000100.1, from coordinate 51,184,753 downwards.
GTAGGCCTGACAGTTTTAAGTTTTAGGTAATGTTTTCAATTTGATCACTTGAGTTTTTTTTTAAAACAAAACTTTATAGTTTTCCTACAAACAATGATTGTGAGTATCAAAACAAATAGCACTTGTAGATTTAAAAATACAGGATTAAAAAATAAATTTAAAAATACTGTTGCCTAAAATCTCGATTCAAGGCTTGATTATCACCCCAAATTTTAAATATTTTCTGGGGGCCTCCTTTTCCGTTCCCCCTTTCCCCGACCGTTCTCAACGTTGCCCTTGTACTCTCCTTTGCCAAATGGAAATATTTATAATTCCAGAATACTTTGAATATCCACTAGTCCAGGCGTTAAACACGAACGTATCCGGAAGGAATAACTTCCAATAGTGTATAAATTAAGTGGGTCATTTGCTGACTTTGGAACCTGTATCTCATTTTGCTATCTGTTATTTATTTGCAATGTACTATTTTTATTTGTAGGATATAGTCGCTATCATGAATTTAGTTTATTTACCTACATCCTTCCAACATATTTATCATATTTATTATAAGTAAATCAAGCCAAGTCAAGGTTGAGTAATGTAAGTTTTTGTTAGATTCAGTTTGGCTACGTTAGCTAAAGTTTTGTATTTTTAATTGTTTGCAAGATCATCAAAACTTGTTAAATTCATTAATTTGTTTCGAGATTATACTCTCATATTATTTAAACTTGTTTTAACCTAGATTTAGAATTTAAGAATTAGATATATTGCTAAAAAATAAATAGAAAGAATTGATTGATACAATTTGTTAAGTTAATTGATGTAATAAAAAAAATTGCAGATCAAAATGTAGAATTAGGTTAACTTATGGTAATAACATATTGTCAAATAATGAAAACTATACACATTTAATAAATAATTCATCATTAATTTATCAGTATATAAGGTATATGAGTCTAAAATACATGAAAACACGTTAAAATGATTAAAACTTACAGATATATCCATATATTAACGTATGGAGAACTTACATTTATCAAAGTTTAGGATTCTAATTCTTTTTTCAAATGATTGTTTAAGTCATTTTATTTATATTCAAACTTTCAACCTCATCTCCACATGAGATATAATCTCTATTTGTATGTACTAGCACTAGAGTGTGATATAAATATCAACAAAAGTAACTTTGAATGAACACATTCTTAGAAAATTATGTTTAACTAGCTGCTGACAGCGACTTGGATAAGGATTCAAATCATGATACGGATATAATCACTTTTTGTTCGCATGTGTGTTTTAGTTGACTAATTTCAACAAAAAACGTTTATTGTAACATAACTATATTAATTACATATATTGTCTCGCGGACTAGTATTTTTTTAATGTAATACCACTAGTTTGTGCAGCGTACGCGGAAAAAGCATATTTTTAGGCAATTTTTTATACCTTGTGTAAAACTATCGACATTTTTATGAGAAATAAATTAAATATCCAATATAAATATAGCCTATGTTACTCGCTGATAATGTAGCTTTATTTTGGTGAAATAATGTTTAAAATCGGTCCAGTAGTTTTTGAGTTTATCCATTACAAACAAAAAAAACAAAAAATCAAATCTTTCCTCTTTATAATATTAGTATAGATACAGATTAGAGAAAAATTACTAAAATAATGGTTTATAAACATATTGATATATGTATGGTTTGAAAACCATTAATATCTTTATTTTCAATTAAAAAATGAGTTTTAATAAAGATGTGCTAAAAAATTATCCAAGTTGAGGATACTCAAATTTGGGGCACTAAATGAGAGAGCACTGAGACCCGCGCACACGTTCAGAAATCCCGGATATTTAAGAAGTGGTTTGTTTTTTAAACATGGTTTTCAACAAAATGCAGGCAAACATTATAAGAAGGTTTCTCTGACTGGCTAGAATGCTTAAATTTAGAATTTAAAGTTAAAAAAAGAAAGAATCTGTACGTATAAATGTGTACTTCTAAGATTAAAGCAAATAGTTTTGACACCTCTATTTAGCCTTCCTCTATCAAATAAAGTCATATATTGATAGTGACACAAATTGTGTGATTGTTTATCACGATTATATATAATACTAGCAATTCCACACGTCGTTTCCCGTGACCCACTGTGGTATTGTGTTAGAAAGAGCCTTGTTAAAAAGCTAGTTAAAAATCCCGCTTTGAGGTGCATTCGTTCCCCTCACGTCCACCAATGATAAAAATTTCAGATCTCTACGTTACTGTAGATTTGGCTGGGCATCGCACAAACAAACAAACATACAGACAAACACTTTCTTTTCTATATCTACATTTTGTCAAATAAAAATATAAACGTGTGGTTTGGTTTATCGAACGGGTGAAGCGATTGCTCAGTTTAACTCCACCGATCTGCATTAGTCTTTCTGTCTGTGCTTGATATGTCTCAAAATAACTTTTGAACGTATCATCCGATTTAAATCAATTACGCTAATGTGTTAGAGATGAGGAAGGTTGAGTTTGGAGGAAGTGTGCCCGTATTTACGTGAAGGGCGAGTGGAAACCATTTAGGAAAAACACTCTCGGTACACCTGACCGGAATTCGAACCACGATCTCCCCATCACTGGAAGTTCTAGTCTATTGCGAAAGTTACGCCTTAGATCATAAGGTCACTTTAGCGGGTTTGTATATCTTAAACAAGTAAATTTTGCTTTAATGTAATTTACTTAAATACTGTCTTTATAGATCAGAATATTTTGGTTATTCGTTAAAATGGCCTGTAGAAATATTTCTGAAGGCATTTAAAGTGGGTCTCCATGATATGGCCATGCTAAGTTGTGAGAATTTTTCTAGGAGTCATTTTGAAGGGGGAGATCAAAGTTCGTATCCTGGTCGGGTGTACTGATGCCTGTTATCCACTTTCTTTCGCGCAAATGCGTGTACACTACATCTAAATATATATTTACAAATGCCTAAAATCATTAGTATAATTAGTATAAGTGTATATAAACTGTTCCATCACGCAAATGCGTGTGCATTTAACAGCGTAAGACGTGATAAAGACTTATTTGATTGAATTACCGTTCCAACGGTCATTAACAATGCTAAAAACCCCTTAGGATCTTGAGGTATGACGTGATGTATCCTGCAAGAGATAGCGGGGTTCATATGTGAAAAAAGGACCTCGCAAGGCAGCATTATGAAACACCTCTGGCGTGTGAATAACCTCCTATTTTTCACAGGTCAAAGACACTGACTTACAAGGCCATTTGGGACGGAAATATACCAGGCTGTCAATGCTCTAAAAGGCGTGCGAGCCAGAAATACATTGTTGCAACATAACAATTTCCCCATTCTCTTTCCAAAGTGCACGTTAAATACGTCAAATAAATGGAAATGGAAAAAATATACTTGTAAATAATATTCATTTGTGACTCTATATATTTATAAAAGGAAAAGCCCATCCTATATAAATGGCTATCATGATATTGCTTTGGATGCATATAAGTTAATGCATTACTAAATATTAAATTAACGTGATAAAAACTCGTTTAAGAGGTCGAATATTACAAGGCGTCACCTTAGAGTTAGACCAGTATGATTATGATGGGGGAAGTCAAGGTTCGGATCTCGGTTGGGTGAACAAGGATAATTTTCACTCTACCTCTACGAAAATGCGGGTTCAAGCTCAACAATTCTTAACCATTAGTGTAATGAACACTTAAGCGCATAACCCGAACGGTTAGTAAGACGCGATGCTTAAAAGTTCATGTCATCTATAAATGATATGTGCGCCAGATCACGTTTGAGCTTCCATTCTTAAAGCAGACTATGGGAAGGTCGGGGTTTTATCTAGCAGAAAGTTATTTTTGAGGGTAAATTTTCATAAATTGTTTTCCACTCTCAACTCTGGAAAATTGAGTTTGTAAATCTAATTTATTAAGCCTTAATTCTTTCTTGTGTTAAATATTAGACATGTAGAACGATGTTAAGCTGTGTGTGTGTGTGTGTGTGTGTGTGTGTTGTAAACGGACATTATAAGTTTTAATAAATATTCAGGGTAAGCTAAACAACTCCATGGCATAGTATTCAATTAAAAAATATATATTATAGATTCCTTCATCAGCGTCAAGCGTATAATGGAAGGTTTATCTAATAGACTTTCCATTCTTCCTCCCCGCGAAAATGCGGGTGCAACCTTCCCAATTCTTAGTATATTAGCGTAAATAGTACTTAAGCGTATTATAACCCTATCGGTTAGTAAGACACGGTTCTAAAAACAGTAATAAATAGCAAACTGGCCTACACTAAAGGACAAAGTGGTAATTAGCGCTTCGATGGCCGCATGGTCTAACGCTATACTCTCGCATTAGGCTATAGACTGCTGAAGACGGGGAGATTGAGGTTCTAATCTCGGCCGGCTGTACTGGGGGAGGTAGTTTGAGCCAATACCTGTAATTAGAAGATTTTGTTTTGACAATTTTGTTAAAGATTTCATCCTCTCAAAGTTAAATAAGTACAGTAAACACTAATATTTTATACATCGGTGGTCACGGGGCTACTAGTCGTCAGACTCGCACAATAAGATATTGCGTAACATATACTGCATTCATACCTTTAAAATTTAATAAAGGCATAATTAAGGCGCTTGATTTAAGGCATAAGATAATTTGAATCATAAAACTGTAACAGTTTAGCAGCCTTGTAAGTCACAACTAAAAATACTAAACAATAAATAAAACATTGGCTGACAATGCTGCCACTTAACGCATTGCTGGCCGAGTGAAATTTTTCTACCAGGCGGTTCATGTTACCTTATGATTCGTTTCCATACCGCATTCGACATACACTCAGCGGCCGTTGTCTTTGTCTACTGACAACGGCGCTACTAATTACTTGGTTGACTAAGCTTTATATAATTTACTAAACACGGAATCTCCTTTATATGTTTGACGATTTTTTGAAGTTAAGATTTTTATAGTAGGAATCAACATTTGGGAAATTTTAAATTTGTCTGTATAATTCTATGGTTAAGCACTTTCATAATAGAAAGTAATTGGATACAAAATCAGCCTAAAATTTCCCAACTCCAGATCTCAAATCTCACAAAATTTCCAACTTTAAAGATTGTACCCAATATGAGGGGGAGGTATGTTCTGATAACTAGACCATATCTTTGTTTTCCAAAAAGAAGCTCTCAACAGTTGCAAAGTGGAGGTATTTTCTTATAACATGTTCATGACCTTGACCTCTAGAAAGAAACTATCGGCACGCACAAAGTGAAGATATCTGCTGGTCTTCTTGGCCTCATCACCATAACTATATGAGTGACACGTACCCTTTTTTGTCAATTTGTGCAGCAAGGATGATTAAGAAAATGTTTCAGAGGGAGAAATACCTGAAATATACATGGCGGGGATCCGATTCCCCCCCCCCCCCCTATAATTAGCTGAGCTTGACATTTAGACGGCATGCACACCGGGGATTCGAACATCAATATCTTTAGCACGGCTTATGTCTGTTATAACGGTCGTACTTCATGCACCCCCACCATTTTCTAAGGGTTTTGCTGGTTGACAAGATTTTTCTAGACCAGGTAGAATGTGTACCCGCATTCGATTGTGAGTGAGAAATTCAAACGTGATCACTATGTCATCGGCCTTCTAGTGACGCCTTAGAGCATGCGACCATCGATGTATGTGTACAAAATTTATTTTAAAATGTATTGTGATGGTAGATTGCTACACAAGGAACTTGTCTTTTTTTTTTTGCCAATGATGGGGTTCAAATATGGTCGTGAGAATTGATGGGTTTTTTCACAAATGCTTTCATTATCTATCTTCACGCAAATGAGAGCACACTTACCATTTAAATTATTCATAACTAACAATCCCATACGGCGTTGACCGTGACCCACTGTGGTATTATGTTAAAAATAGCCTAATTAAAATGTTAATTAAAAATCC